>JAJLRJ010000003.1:50237887-50247887 GCA_024195265.1 Dendrophyllia cribrosa
ATTAGCAACGAACGGTTTCCACTGTGTGGCTGATCCTCTGATCCAGTGCAAGGTTGAAGAATTGTCTGTCCAACAGACAATGCGGCTTATGGGACAATCAATTGCATCTTTAACATAGGTGCATAGTCGAGCAGTTATCACAGCAGCCATCAGCTCTAGACGAGGAAGGGTAATCTTTCGAACAGGAGCCACTCTTGTCTTAGACATCACAAGACTGGTGGATGCCTTTCCGTCTTCAGCAACAACTCTGAGATAAACAGCAGTGGCATAAGCAGCTTCCGACGCATCACCAAATGCATGTAATTCCACCTTAGCTGTGCTCACTAAATGGCCAATCAGTGTAACATCTTTGAATATGAAGTTGCTCAAGCTCTGGAAGCTCTTGAACCCACTGTATCCACTTAATCGAGGTTTCCACAGGTATTTCATCATCCCAACCAACACCCTGGGTCCACAAACTTTGAAGCAATAACTTTGACCTCACTGTAAAGGGAGCAATGAGACCGATTGGGTCGAATATCTTAGCCGCCAAAGAAGCTAGCTCTCTCTTTGTGTACAATGTCTCTGATCTTAACTTCAGAGAGTCCACTTCAATCATAAAGACAAGGCTGTCTGTTCTCGTATTCCACCTTAAGCCTAAAGCTTTCGTGATTGGATAGGCTCCCGGTAGGTCACTCTCCAACTTGATCAGACTATCTGATGCTCTATCTTTCTCAGGAATGGCTTGCATAAGCCTAGGCGAATTGCTGGACCATTTTGTCAAATTGAAAGCTGCTTGCTCCATAAGCTCTGTTGAACTTCGCTGCAATTTCAGTGCTTCGTGCACTCCATCTTTCCCTGAAGCAAAGTCATCAACATAAGTGTTCCTCAGGATTTCGTCTGATGCCTCAGGAAATGTTTCTTTACATCTTCTTGCATGCTCTTGAATGGTGCAGATGGCAAGAAACGGACTGGAAATAACTCCAAATGTGACCCTTGTCATCCGATAAATCTTAGGCATGACATCAGTGTCCAGATCCCTCCACAGGTAACGATGCGAATCCCTATCTCTTCTTTCAAGCAAATCTGTAAAAACATCTTCTCAATATCACCCATAATACCCACTTGATTCTTTCGGAAGCGCAAAAGGATCCCAACCAAATCTGGCTGTAATGCAGGGCCCGCTTCTAAGCAGCTGTTAAGAGACACATCATTACTATCCCTCGCAGATGCATCAAATACAACCCTTGTCTTAGTTCTCTGCTTATCTTCTCTTATGACTGCATGATGTGGATGGTAGAACACAGGGTGCCCATCTGGTGTTGCAATGTGCTCACAGGGTACTTCCTCTGCTACACCGTCTTTCACATACTTGTTAATGGCCTCTTGATAGGACTTGGCTTTGGCTGGATCTTGGAGCAACTTCTTTTCTAGGTTGTACAGCCTACTTTCTGCTTGCCTTGTAGTTATCTTTCAATACAACGTTATCCTCTTTCCATGGCAATGACACTTCATATCTACCATCCTTGTATGTTAAAGTGTCTTCAAACTTCTTTAAGACCATGGCTTCACTGTTGGTAGTAGAAACTGAACTTTCAACAGGTTTGACACCTATAGACTCCAAATTCCAGAACGTCTGAAGTGTTTCATTCAATTGTTCCTCAGTAGAAACTTGAACATTCATAGACACAGTACATTCTTGGTCATGACCACCTGTTGGTCCACAGAAGACCCAACCTAAGGATGTGCGAACTGCAACGGGTTCATTGAAACCACCTCTTACAATGTCTCTTGACACAAAGGAATAATAGAAATCCATGCCGATGAGCACATCTATCTCCTGCTCACCTCTGGGAAATTCTTCAGGAAACTTTAAGTCTTGAAGATGAAACCATCTTGAGGGATGAATATCCACAGCTTCGGCTGGTCGGCATATAACTGGAGCAGTAAGTGCTTCAATACATTGAGGTTTTCCAGGTTTGTCAACAGGTGCCACAGTAAAAGCAATTCTCTTTCTCAAAGTGTCCTTAGTTGGCTTTCCTCCAAATCCAGAGACTGCAATCCTAACACTCTTCCCATCCAGACCAATCTCATCAACGACACTCTGCCTAACAAAGGACATTTGCGAACCAGGATCAAAGAAACATCTGACAACCTTTGAGCACCCATTCGATCCACACAAAACAGCTGGTACAGTTTGCAGAATCACCTTTCCCACTGATTTGACTGCAATGGAGCTTGCCACAACCGAAGACGACACAGGAGGACCTGAGGATGAGGATGGTAATTCAGCGTTTTTTGTCTTGACTTCTTCCTCGTGAGGCTTGACTGAATCCAAATGCAGGAGACTGTGATGTTTACCCTGGCAGTATTTGCAAGAAGGTTTTTGGCACACCTCGGCTCTATGACCAAATTCAAGGCACCGAAAGCACAGCCCTTTAGACAACACCTTTCTGAACCTTTCCTTCACTGGCAATGACAGAAAACTAACGCACGACCACACACCATGGTTTTTCTGACAAATGACACACTTGCTATATTGAGTTGTTACAGGTAATGAAAAGGTGGATGACTTTCGTGAAGGGTTAAACTTGAAACGGGTTCCACGATTCCCAAGACTATCCTTTGCAGGAGGCTTTGAGTCGAGAGAGGGAGGCTGTGAAGACTCTTTCGCTCTTATCAATTGCTCCAAGAAGGCAAACAATGTTTTTACTTCCACACAGTCCTCTTTACCAAGGTCTTTATGATCCCCAAGTTCTAGTTCCCATTTTTCAACAACATCTTTCGGCAACTTGTCAACAATTAAAGGCACAAGAACAGGAGCCAATGTTTCAGAATTATACTTCTCACCCATAGATTCAACAGAACGAACATGTCCAACTACTTGATCATAGAATTTACGCATGGACAATGCATCTTCAGAACTCAAGCGTGGTAAATGAATCAGAGATCTTACATGTGCATCAAGGATCACCCTGGGATGGCCAAATCTTTCCTTCAGGGTCGCCAAAACCGGCTGATAATTCGATTGTACAACTGCAAATCCCTTCACTGCCTCGGCAGCCGAATCCTTTAATGATCTCATTAGGTATTCTAATTTCTGAACATCTGCTAAAGATGGATTATCAACTACTGACACTTTGATCGACTGGTAATAAGGCTGCCAACTCAGAACATCTCCATCGAAGGTTGGCAGTTCAATCTTCGGTAGCTTGACCTGTACCTTAGGGCATGACGAGGTTGTCGAATCACTCCCCGTACCTTATCTTAGCGACATGTTTACTTTCCAAGTACTGCGTCATCTTGGCCATATACTCAATCATACGTATTTCATATTCATTGTGCCCTTCGCATTCACCATCAATTTCTGACTCTTCTAAAAGAGTACACATGGAAGCCTGTACCTCTTGTAGATCGTTCCATTTCCTTGTAATGTTATCTTTTAAAACCTGAATTCTCGCATGGTTATCCGGGAGTGAAAGTGCGTCATCAACTGACTTCAAAGCGTCCGTCACGGACTTTCTAAGAAAACGTCTCTTCTTCTTAATAGCTTCTAGCTCTTTCGACATTTCGACACAAAACTGGACTAACCTTGAATAGCCACAATGTTCCTTAAAATCCACCAGAGTTTCCGTAAAGTCCTCAAGATGATGGCGCCAATCGCCGAAATGCGAAGACCAACTTGACCAAATTCTTCACAACAACAAACGGAGGTCCAACTCTCCTTTCCGCTCGTATCTTCAAACAATCTTCGATAATGTTCATCCGGCTCGAAGGACCATGTCTTTGAGCGGTTTATTGTCCAATATGAACGAAAATTACACGATGTTTTAACAACTAAACACAACACATTTCTTCGAACGATCGATTCAAAAGCACATGGTAAACAGTATTCGGGGGGTTCCAAGACCCTGCAAACTTAAACTAGTTCCCAGTGTTCAGCGTTCAAAAAAATCTTAATTATTCTACAAACAGGAACAGGAACTTTCGGTTCGGAACAGTAAGTAAGCAAGTAAGCAAGTAAGTAAGTAAGTAAGTAAGTAAGCAAGTAAGTAAGTAAGTAAGTAAGTAAGTAAGTAAGCAAGTAAGCAAGTAAGTAAGTAAGTAAGTAAGCAAGTAAGTAAGTAAGCAAGTAAGCAAGTAAGTAAGCAAGTAAGTAAGCAAGTAAGTAAGTAAGTAAGCAAGTAAGTAAGCAAGTAAGTAAGTAAGTAAGCAAGTAAGTATGAAGTAAGTAAGTAAGTAAGTGAGTAAGCAAGTAAGTAAGTAAGTAAGTAAGTAAGTAAGTAAGCAAGTAAGCAAGTAAGTAAGTAAGTAAGTAAGTAAGCAAGTAAGTAAGTAAGTAAGTAAGTAAGCAAGTAAGTAAGCAAGTAAGTAAGTAAGCAAGTAAGCAAGTAAGTAAGTAAGTAAGTAAGTAAGAAAGTAAGCAAGTAAGTAAGTAAGTAAGTAAGCAAGTAAGTAAGCAAGCAAGCAAGCAAGTAAGCAAGTAAGCAAGTAAGTAAGTAAGCAAGTAAGTAAGTAAGTAAGTAAGCAAGTAAGTAAGTAAGTAAGTAAGTAAGTAAGTAAGTAAGCAAGTGAGTAAGCAAGTAAGCAAGTAAGTAAGCAAGTAAGTAAGTGAGTAAGCAAGTAAGTAAGTAAGTAAGCAAGTAAGCAAGTAAGTAAGTAAGTAAGTAAGTAAGTAAGTAAGCAAGTAAGTAAGTAAGTAAGTAAGTAAGCAAGTAAGTAAGTAAGCAGGTAAGCAAGTAAGTAAGTAAGTAAGTAAGTAAGCAAGTAAGTAAGTAAGTAAGCAAGCAAGCAAGTAAGTAAGCAAGTAAGCAAGTAAGTAAGTAAGTAAGTAAGTAAGTAAGTAAGTAAGCAAGTAAGTAAGTAAGCAAGTAAGTAAGTAAGTAAGTAAGCAAGTAAGTAAGTAAGCAAGTAAGTAAGTAAGTAAGTAAGCAAGTAAGTAAGTAAGTAAGTAAGCAAGTAAGTAAGTAAGTAAGTAAGCAAGTAAGTAAGTAAGTAAGTAAGTAAGCAAGTAAGTCAGTAAGTAAGCAAGTAAGTAAGTAAGCAAGTAAGTAAGTAAGTAAGCAAGTAAGCAAGTAAGTAAGCAAGTAGGTAAGTAAGTAAGTAAGCAAGTAAGTAAGTAAGCAAGTAAGCAAGTAAGTAAGTATGTAAGCAAGCAAGTAAGTAAGTAAGCAAGTAAGCAAGTAAGTAAGTAAGTAAGTAAGCAAGTAAGCAAGTAAGTAAGTAAGCAAGTAAGCAAGTAAGTAAGCAAGTAAGTAAGTAAGTAAGTAAGCAAGTAAGTAAGTAAGTAAGCAAGTAAGTAAGCAAGTAAGTAAGTAAGTAAGTAAGTAAGCAAGTAAGTAAGTAAGTAAGTAAGCAAGTAAGTAAGTAAGTAAGCAAGCAAGTAAGTAAGTAAGTAAGTAAGTAAGCAAGTAAGTCAGTAAGTAAGTAAGCAAGTAAGTAAGTAAGCAAGTAAGTAAGTAAGCAAGTAAGCAAGTAAGTAAGCAAGTAGGTAAGTAAGTAAGTAAGTAAGCAAGTAAGTAAGTAAGCAAGTAAGCAAGTAAGTAAGTATGTAAGCAAGCAAGTAAGCAAGTAAGTAAGTAAGTAAGTAAGCAAGTAAGCAAGTAAGTAAGTAAGCAAGTAAGCAAGTAAGTAAGCAAGTAAGTAAGTAAGTAAGTAAGCAAGTAAGCAAGTAAGCAAGTAAGTAAGCAAGTAAGTAAGTAAGTAAGTAAGCAAGTAAGTAAGGAAGGAAGCAAGTAAGTAAGTAAGTAAGCAAGTAAGTAAGCAAGTAAGTAAGTAAGTAAGTAAGTAAGTAAGCAAGTAAGTAAGTAAGTAAGTAAGTAAGCAAGCAAGCAAGTAAGTAAGCAAGTAAGCAAGTAAGTAAGTAAGTAAGTAAGTAAGCAAGTAAGTAAGTAAGCAAGTAAGCAAGTAAGTAAGTAAGCAAGTAAGTAAGTAAGTAAGCAAGTAAGTAAGTAAGTAAGCAAGTAAGTAAGTAAGTAAGTAAGTAAGTAAGTAAGTAAGCAAGTAAGTCAGTAAGTAAGTAAGCAAGTAAGTAAGTAAGCAAGTACGTAAGTAAGCAAGTAAGCAAGTAAGTAAGCAAGTAGGTAAGTAAGTAAGTAAGCAAGTAAGTAAGTAAGCAAGTAAGCAAGTAAGTAAGTATGTAAGCAAGCAAGTAAGTAAGTAAGTAAGTAAGCAAGTAAGTAAGTAAGTAAGTAAGTAAGCAAGTAAGCAAGTAAGTAAGTAAGCAAGTAAGCAAGTAAGTAAGCAAGTAAGTAAGTAAGTAAGTAAGCAAGTAAGCAAGTAAGTAAGCAAGTAAGTAAGTAAGTAAGTAAGCAAGTAAGTAAGGAAGGAAGCAAGTAAGTAAGTAAGTAAGCAAGTAAGTAAGCAAGTAAGTAAGTAAGTAAGTAAGTAAGCAAGTAGGTAAGTAAGTAAGTAAGCAAGCAAGCAAGTAAGTAAGCAAGTAAGCAAGTAAGTAAGTAAGTAAGTAAGTAAGCAAGTAAGTAAGTAAGCAAGTAAGTAAGTAAGTAAGTAAGCAAGTAAGTAAGTAAGTAAGCAAGTAAGTAAGTAAGTAAGTAAGTAAGTAAGTAAGCAAGTAAGTAAGTAAGTAAGCAAGTAAGTAAGTAAGTAAGTAAGTAAGTAAGCAAGTAAGTCAGTAAGTAAGTAAGCAAGTAAGTAAGTAAGCAAGTAAGTAAGTAAGTAAGCAAGTAAGCAAGTAAGTAAGCAAGTAGGTAAGTAAGTAAGTAAGCAAGTAAGTAAGTAAGCAAGTAAGCAAGTAAGTAAGTATGTAAGCAAGCAAGTAAGTAAGTAAGTAAGTAAGCAAGTAAGTAAGTAAGTAAGTAAGTAAGTAAGCAAGTAAGCAAGTAAGTAAGTAAGCAAGTAAGCAAGTAAGTAAGCAAGTAAGTAAGTAAGTAAGCAAGTAAGTAAGGAAGGAAGCAAGTAAGTAAGCAAGTAAGTAAGTAAGTAAGTAAGCAAGTAAGTAAGTAAGTAAGTAAGCAAGTAAGTAAGTAAGTAAGTAAGTAAGTAAGTAAGTAAGTAAGCAAGTGAGTAAGCAAGTAAGCAAGTAAGTAAGCAAGTAAGTAAGTAGGCAAGTAAGTAAGTAAGTAGGCAAGTAAGTAAGTAAGTAAGCAAGCAAGTAAGCAAGTAAGTAAGTAAGCAAGTAAGTAAGTAAGCAAGTAAGCAAGTAAGTAAGCAAGTAAGTAAGTAAGCAAGCAAGTAAGTAAGCAAGTAAGTAAGTAAGCAAGTAAGCAAGTAAGTAAGTAAGTAAGCAAGTAAGTAAGTAAGTAAGCAAGCAAGCAAGTAAGCAAGTAAGTAAGTAAGCAAGTAAGTAAGTAAGTAAGTAAGTAAGCAAGTAAGTAAGTAAGTAAGTAAGTAAGCAAGTAAGTAAGTAAGCAAGTAAGCAAGTAAGTAAGTAAATAAGCAAGTAAGTAAGTAAGTAAGTAAGTAAGCAAGTAAGCAAGTAAGTAAGTAAGTAAGTAAGCAAGTAAGTAAGTAAGGAAGTAAGCAAGTAAGTAAGTAAGCAAGTAAGTAAGCAAGTAAGTAAGTAAGTAAGCAAGTAAGTAAGCAAGTTAGTAAGTAAGTAAGCAAGTAAGTAAGTAAGTAAGTAAGTGAGTAAGCAAGTAAGTAAGTAAGTAAGCAAGTAAGCAAGTAAGTAAGTAAGTAAGTAAGTAAGCAAGTAAGTAAGTAAGTAAGTAAGTAAGCAAGTAAGTAAGCAAGTAAGTAAGTAAGCAAGTAAGCAAGTAAGTAAGTAAGTAAGTAAGCAGGTAAGCAAGTAAGTAAGTAAGTAAGTAAGCAAGTAAGTAAGTAAGTAAGTAAGCAAGCAAGCAAGTAAGTAAGCAAGTAAGCAAGTAAGTAAGTAAGTAAGTAAGTAAGCAAGTAAGTAAGTAAGCAAGTAAGTAAGTAAGTAAGTAAGCAAGTAAGTAAGTAAGTAAGCAAGTAAGTAAGTAAGTAAGTAAGCAAGTAAGTAAGTAAGTAAGTAAGTAAGCAAGTAAGTAAGTAAGTAAGTAAGCAAGTAAGTAAGTAAGTAAGTAAGTAAGTAAGCAAGTAAGTCAGTAAGTAAGCAAGTAAGTAAGTAAGCAAGTAAGTAAGTAAGTAAGCAAGTAAGCAAGTAAGTAAGCAAGTAGGTAAGTAAGTAAGTAAGCAAGTAAGTAAGTAAGCAAGTAAGCAAGTAAGTAAGTATGTAAGCAAGCAAGTAAGTAAGTAAGCAAGTAAGCAAGTAAGTAAGTAAGTAAGTAAGCAAGTAAGCAAGTAAGTAAGTAAGCAAGTAAGCAAGTAAGTAAGCAAGTAAGTAAGTAAGTAAGTAAGCAAGTAAGTAAGTAAGTAAGCAAGTAAGTAAGCAAGTAAGTAAGTAAGTAAGTAAGTAAGCAAGTAAGTAAGTAAGTAAGTAAGCAAGTAAGTAAGTAAGTAAGCAAGCAAGTAAGTAAGTAAGTAAGTAAGTAAGCAAGTAAGTCAGTAAGTAAGTAAGCAAGTAAGTAAGTAAGCAAGTAAGTAAGTAAGCAAGTAAGCAAGTAAGTAAGCAAGTAGGTAAGTAAGTAAGTAAGTAAGCAAGTAAGTAAGTAAGCAAGTAAGCAAGTAAGTAAGTATGTAAGCAAGCAAGTAAGCAAGTAAGTAAGTAAGTAAGTAAGCAAGTAAGCAAGTAAGTAAGTAAGCAAGTAAGCAAGTAAGTAAGCAAGTAAGTAAGTAAGTAAGTAAGCAAGTAAGCAAGTAAGCAAGTAAGTAAGCAAGTAAGTAAGTAAGTAAGTAAGCAAGTAAGTAAGGAAGGAAGCAAGTAAGTAAGTAAGCAAGTAAGTAAGCAAGTAAGTAAGTAAGTAAGTAAGTAAGTAAGTAAGCAAGTAAGTAAATAAGTAAGTAAGCAAGCAAGCAAGTAAGTAAGCAAGTAAGCAAGTAAGTAAGTAAGTAAGTAAGTAAGCAAGTAAGTAAGTAAGCAAGTAAGCAAGTAAGTAAGTAAGCAAGTAAGTAAGTAAGTAAGCAAGTAAGTAAGTAAGTAAGCAAGTAAGTAAGTAAGTAAGTAAGTAAGCAAGTAAGTCAGTAAGTAAGTAAGCAAGTAAGTAAGTAAGCAAGTAAGTAAGTAAGCAAGTAAGCAAGTAAGTAAGCAAGTAGGTAAGTAAGTAAGTAAGCAAGTAAGTAAGTAAGCAAGTAAGCAAGTAAGTAAGTATGTAAGCAAGCAAGTAAGTAAGTAAGTAAGTAAGCAAGTAAGTAAGTAAGTAAGTAAGTAAGCAAGTAAGCAAGTAAGTAAGTAAGCAAGTAAGCAAGTAAGTAAGCAAGTAAGTAAGTAAGTAAGTAAGCAAGTAAGCAAGTAAGTAAGCAAGTAAGTAAGTAAGTAAGTAAGCAAGTAAGTAAGGAAGGAAGCAAGTAAGTAAGTAAGTAAGCAAGTAAGTAAGCAAGTAAGTAAGTAAGTAAGTAAGTAAGCAAGTAGGTAAGTAAGTAAGTAAGCAAGCAAGCAAGTAAGTAAGCAAGTAAGCAAGTAAGTAAGTAAGTAAGTAAGTAAGTAAGCAAGTAAGTAAGTAAGCAAGTAAGTAAGTAAGTAAGTAAGCAAGTAAGTAAGTAAGTAAGCAAGTAAGTAAGTAAGTAAGTAAGTAAGTAAGTAAGTAAGCAAGTAAGTAAGTAAGTAAGCAAGTAAGTAAGTAAGTAAGTAAGTAAGTAAGCAAGTAAGTCAGTAAGTAAGTAAGCAAGTAAGTAAGTAAGCAAGTAAGTAAGTAAGTAAGCAAGTAAGCAAGTAAGTAAGCAAGTAGGTAAGTAAGTAAGTAAGCAAGTAAGTAAGTAAGCAAGTAAGCAAGTAAGTAAGTATGTAAGCAAGCAAGTAAGTAAGTAAGTAAGTAAGCAAGTAAGTAAGTAAGTAAGTAAGTAAGCAAGTAAGCAAGTAAGTAAGTAAGCAAGTAAGCAAGTAAGTAAGTATGTAAGCAAGCAAGTAAGTAAGTAAGTAAGTAAGCAAGTAAGTAAGTAAGCAAGTAAGTAAGTAAGTAAGTAAGCAAGTAAGTAAGTAAGTAAGTAAGCAAGTAAGTAAGTAAGTAAGTAAGTAAGTAAGTAAGTAAGTAAGCAAGTGAGT